>CM040429.1:95209429-95228870 GCA_022702705.1 Papilionanthe hookeriana x Papilionanthe teres | reverse complement strand
GGCCCATTTTAAACCCAAGTGAACCTTATGTCAAACCAAACCACCCCAATTGACCTCAATTTTGGTCCAATTCAATTCTAAACTTCAATTAAACATCCCCAATATCAATTTAGACTAAATATAATTCCAATTTGATTGACATTTGAGCCCAATTTCAATTTGAGGCCTAAGGCCCAATTTTGGCCCATGACCTAAACCTAGCTCAAACCCACCCAATTCAACTCCAATTGGCCCCAAATCTTTTCTAAAACCTTCCTAACAGCCCCATAAACAAAACACTAACTTGATTTGCCAAAAATTTAAACATGAACTTCACCCAAACCTAACCTAAAACCAAAATCCCTTAAATTGACCTAAGCCCAAACCTAACCCAAATGGGCCCAAATCCCAAAATTAGAGCCCAACCAAAGTTGGAAACTCTCTGTGACACTCCCATGAACATTTCTCAACATTAATTTTACATCAAATCCAACTTTAGCCCAACCTTAACCCAAGTTAGCCCAATTTAAACCACTTTGCCCACATTACCAAAAGACCAACATTAAATCCAATTCAATTCAAAATCACTTTAAACTTGTTCCAAACCACTCATGACACCTCCCTAAACTAAACCCAACATTTATTTGGCATGGTCCTTAACAAAACTTTCATCCAAAAGCCCATTTTAAAATCCAAAAGCCCACTTCTCTAAATCACTTTGAAAGCCCATCTAAAACCATTTCAAAGAGCCCAAAATCTATCCTAAAGCCCATATGAAATTTTCATTTGCCATCCATTTAATCAAAGTCATTCCTTAAGTTCCAATCCCATCATCAAATGATTCCAAATCAAGCCTCATGCCAAATCACCTCTAAATGCCAAAAATCCCAAAATCCCTTTCTCATGCAAGTAAGCCAAGCCATTCCCAAGCCATGAGCAAGCTTTGAAGCCATGCACAAGCCACATGAAGCCATGGGAATCACTTTACACATCATCATACCATTAATTTCAAAAGGAGGAGCCGCTTTTAAACCCCCTTAAAAAATGTTTTAACCCTTTTAATGCTTCAGCTTAATCCATGATTAATCAAAATATTCTTGGATGGTGACTTCACTACCCTTTCCTAGCTGACTCATCTGACCTCCTTCAGCCCAAATCAGTCCCTTGGTGGGTGCACCAAACCCAAATACATGAGTTGACCAAAATCAAGCCAAAATGACCCTTACCCCATGCCATTTTAATCAAACCTCCTTACACATGGCAATAGCCGATTGCTTGCACCAAACCCCGACCACGACCTCGGCTGGTCAAGATGGTGACCAATGCCTGGCCGGCCAGCCACCACAGTTGCCAGAAAACGCCATGGTCGAAAGCTCCATGTGAGCCAAACTTTTCAATTCTCCCTTGTTGACTTGTCTCAACCCAAATGGACAGCATAACTGTTCTTCTCCTCCCCGAGCGTGGTCGATCCCAGCCTCCCGATCGCCCACAGGAAGCCCTCCAGCCATGCCTATTTAAACACCACCACCTGTCGGCCAAATAAGGAGTTGAACCAAAACCTTACCAAAACTCTGCCAAAATCATTCCAGACCCCTCTCCAGACATAGAGAACTTGATCCCCACCAAAATCCAGCCCTAAAACCCTCTCTGCGAGCTCGATTTCGAGTTGAAAATCCATCCAAAAACGGGACACTTCACCACGGTGAGCCGATCTCCAAATTGATTGGTCCTACACCTTCACCGGACCAAGAGGAGAAGTTCCCCGACAAAGCCCCGTCACCGGGCCAGCCATTGCTTCTAGCCTCCAAGCTTTGTGATCGGCCTTGGTCACTTTCATGCCACAGACAATTCCCCGGAGCCGGGGACTTCATCCGGAGCTTGCACTGGACTCAATCGAAGGTGACACAACTCTCAGATCGAAGCTTCACTTCTCTGAGCAAAGGTATGAACTCACTCTTCCTCCCGAGCTTCCAGAGATTCTCCATTTTTTAAGTTAATTTCATAGCCTATAAACTGTATGGATGTGTTCGTATCTTCAAGACGAATCCATAGAGCATAAGAACACGAAAATTCATTGAGAATCGAGTGAGATCTTAGGGTTTTAGTGTGGACGGTCACGAGTGCACACTAGTCGTAGACGATGACCGGGAGCCTTTGGATCGCGTGTGTATCGAGCGGACGGTTCAGATTGCGTCGGACTAGGGAATGTTACATGAACCGAGGGCCCCCGGAGCGCTGAGTCGGATGGCGTCGACAAATGAGAATGCGTCGCGTGGGCTTTCGGAGCTGTCGATGTTACGCTGGCGCCGCGTGGATAAGTAGATAATTAGGGTATTTTTGAATTATTTAAATGCCTAAAACTTTAAAAATCCATATATTTGCATAGAAAAATCACAAAAGTAAAATAAAAATACCCTCTTGCGTAGTGAACAGAGAAGAATAATGTGGAAAAGAAATTAAATTAATTGGATAAGTATTTTATTTTTAATAATTTATTTACTATTTTCAGTATTTTGATTCTTCATTTGCATAGATAATTCACCATGGCATGAGACTATAAGGCTTTTGAAGCCTCTGATCTTGGGAACATTCCCTGAATTTTTCAAGGTCAGAGGCCATCTCTGTGAAAAGTTATTGAATTTTCAATTTCATGTCACTATTTTAGGTATTTTAATTTCAATAATTAGCATGTTGTGAAATAAATTCTAAGAAAATTTGGTGATGTTTCTTAGGACCAAAGGACCCTAAGAAAAATATATTTTAAGTTAATTCATTCATAATAACCTTAATTGGCCTAAACCCCTAAAATTGAATTTGAATTAATTAAGGTTAACCACACATCAAATTGACTTGAAAATAATTCTCTACTGATCTTTAGAGTCAGAGAGACCTCATATAAAAATTTGAAATCAATTGGACTTGATTAACCCTACCAAATGGATTGATTAAGCCTCATGAGCAAAATGGAACTTTAAAAATTCATAACTCCAAAAATACTTTCCAAAAATTCACAAAAATGGTTTTGGGGCTTCTCTGATATCAGGGGAGTTTAGGAAAATTAAAATTGGAATTTTCTAAAAAAATTTGATTTTTCATAATATTTTAATATTTTAATAATTAAAAATAATAAAAATCATAAAAATATTTAAAATCATAAAAATGTCACATTTTGATGCCTATTCACTTAGAAACAAACCAAATATTTTTCCTAAGTCCCTAGGGTGACATATTAAATTTTAAAGGTTTAATGTATTTTTTAATATTAAAAAATGAGTTTTTAACCTTTTTCACTAAAATAATTCCAATAAATCAAAGAAAAATCAGAAAATTATAAAATTTATTTCTCTGAACTCCTTGAGGTCAGATAGATTTATGAAAAATATAAAATCTATTTTTCAACTTTAATTTTATTTTATAATTAATTAATACTCTAAAACTAAAAATAATTATAATAAATAAAATATAATTCAAAAAATCACCAAAATTGGTCCAAGTGGTCCTCTAGTCATTAGGAACATACCATAATTTTCTTAAGGATAGAAACCTTTCCTTGGTCATGTTGTTAAATTTTCTTTGAAAACCCCTTTTTTCTACTAAAAATAATTATATAAATAAATTAAATACAGAAAAATCATATTTTTCTCCTCTAATGTCTTAATTGACATATAAGTGAGGTGACATAAAATTTGAAATTCATTTCAGCTCAATTTAATGAGTTATGAAATAAATAAGCTTAAAAGGGCATAAAGGTAATTAAAAATTTTAATCCTTAATTAAAACTTTAGGTTTAATCAAAATGGGGGGGGGTAAAATATTTGATTTTAACTTTCTCTTGAATGATTGAAACTTAGGAAAATTAAGGGGTAGAAACCCACAAAACATTATAAAAATATCAAAAATGAAACTTTAATTAATTAAATAATTTAAATTTTGGAAAGAATATATTTAAATTTGGATCATTAAAATAGGGATTTTATTAAGAGGATATTTATTCTTTTATTTAAAAATCCCTAAATAAGTCACTTTAACAATACTTAATTCCTAATTTAAAATTAAAATAATATTTCAAATTGATAATTAAAATTAACAATTAAAACTAAAATTAAATTAAATTAAATTAAAACTAAACTTAAATTAAATTAAATTAAATTAAATTAAAACTAAAATTAAATTAAATTAAATTAAAAATTAAAATTAAATTAAATTAAAATTAAATTAAATTAAAATTAAATTGAACTAAAAAATTAAATTAAAATTAAATTAAATTAAAAATTAAATTAAATTAAAATTAAATTAAAATCAAATTGAATTAAAATCATTTAACAACAAACCTAAATGAAATCATTAAGAATTAAATCTAAAATAATTTGAACACAATTCCAAACTTAAAATTATTAATTAAAACCTCATTATTAAATTAAAACACTTTAAGCCATTAATTCAAACTTTTAATTAAGAATGATTAAAATTCTCGATAAACCAACTTGCCCTTAAAGACTTTAATTATTATAACTCTTAAATAGAGTATTAAGTGAGATGTCACTTCATTCATCAGGTAATCAAATACCCATGTTCAGCGAAGCGAGAGACAAAGTTTAACTAAACTCTTGGATGATTAATTCACCTGTACAACTAAATTTACTTGGACTCGAAACAATCCCAGAAATATTGAAAAGATGTTTAGGACTTGTCCTAAGCACTTCCTCAATATGACGGGATGTTTTAGAAGAATAACTAAATTTAATTGTTCTTTGATGAAGAAAATCATCCTTAAACAAAACACAAAAACCTAGACGTCATAGGAGATGACTAGTTATAGGATTAGAAATTTGGTAGACAACCAAAACCCTTCCCTTAGTGTTACCTAGGTACTTGTTGAAATATTTAAATGCTTTAACATGTGTTTTAAGTGCAGCTTGGGATGACGGGAAGACCCTGCAGGTACGCTTTTATTTTATTGCAATTTACTTTATTAAAATTTACTTACATGCATTGTACTTTACTTTTCTTGCATGTTAAACAAGACTGTTGCATGAAAACCAAAACCTTTATGGTAGTCCCTGAACTAAAACCAAAACTAAATTAAAAGTCATTGCAAAATAAAATTCACTGCCACAACATTTCAAAATATAAAACAACTCAAAATTTAATCATAAATAGAACAACAAAACTACAATTGTAACTAAATTAAAACGTCTCGTTGAATGATCGGGAATACCTCGGATGATGTAACCCACGTATTGCTAACGGGATTTCCCACGGTCTAAATGAAAGTGTGGAACTCATTCAGTTGAGTTTAGCAAATTCATCTGGACCAAGTGAATTCAATGAAAATAACAGAGCCGGGATGACTGAACCGTGGGATTTTAATCGATTCTGTTTAAATAACTTTAAGATTTGTTTTAATTAAAATATTAAAAAACACTTAGATTTTAAGATTTTCTCTAAACTAAAACACTTCCCTCATCTCCTGATTTATGACTTCTAAAACTAAACCTCTGCAACAACAAGGAGCTCGGAGCATGGTGGGCAGCTCGGCCATCGTCATCAGCAAAACAACTCTACATCAGCTAAACTTTCCTTAGAATTAAATAACCAAGCCATAGGATTTCGAGGTAGTTTGCCTAGTGCAACATAAATCCTCAACCCTTTTGTTAGGCATTTGCATAATCATGTTATGTAAATTAAGCCCTAACCGGTCTTAGGATTCAGAGGTAGCCGTTCGGTACGACATAAACCCTCACATCTTCGAGGCTATTTGTATGATTATGTCATACTAATATAAGTCCTAATTAATTAAAAATTGGCAGGATTGAAACATTAAATAAACTCCCAAATTGAAGACAAACAATAGGATAGTTTGAGAAGTTGCCAAGATTCTTCTTGGATCCTCAGCTTCTCCTACTTTTCTTCCTTCGAACTCCTGAAATTAACTGTTCCAAATTTGATCCATTCCCTATTGAAATTCCAAAATTCAATCATTTGAAAACCTTAAACTTTGAAATTCTTGAGAGAAAAACCACTGATCATTATCGAGAGTTTTCTTAAGTGATTCCTGTCACTTATGATGTAATTAACTATAGGGGCTTGCCCTTATAGGGAACTTTAAGAACCCAGGTAATATAAACCACCGCTTAATTCATTTATATTAAGCAGGGGAACTTGTCGGTTTATAAAATTGGTTCGCAGACCAAATGGATGTCACAAATCTTCTAGTTTATTTAATCGAGCCCCATCATTAAGCAGTGTGTTTATTCTCCGGGATAGATATACAGTTTGTGGTCCGGTGCTCTGTTATATAAACTATTCAGGATGTGAGATCAGTTTGATTTCATATCTTAAAATTTTCAAACTTAAAATTATTTTCAAAATCAAATGCTACTTTCTAAATTATATATATATATATATATTTAAATCAAATTTAAAATCTAAAATTCGCCGACAATTTCTGTTTGGCGACCCCTTTTCAAAAATACAACACTCAACCTAAAAATAAGTCGTACAGTTACCTTAGTATTTCTCCATGTTATCAAGATTTCGTGAAATGATGAATTAAATTAGTTGTGCCTAAAAATATGAAAATAGAAATTGTGCTAATCTTTTACTTAAATCTTAATTTACTTTCAATCTGGCCAATTGATTTGTTAACATATGTTGAATTATCAACTATAGTAAAGATTACATCCAAGAGTCAGGGAAGTCAAAAGCCTTGGAAGGAGGGTGCAAATAAATAGGGAAATACTAACTATCGGTCGCAGAATTAGACATTTTAGTGTGACAGACTAAAATATTCAATTCTGTCTTATTGTTTGGGAGCTGAAGTGTAGATGTTAGCCCTCAGGCGAGGGGAACGTGGGAGCTCTGAAGTTGCAGTCGGTATCCTCCCAGCCTAGCCGCAGATTCAGTAATCAAACATAAGACTAGTCAATGTTCTTTGCACCCGGACCAAAGGGTAAAGAATAGGAATACTCTATTTGGCACAAAACTCATTTAATTCTTCATTCACTTAATTCTCTCAAACAAGAAGAAAGATACTTTTCTGAAATCTTATTTTCAACCTTTAAGCATTAGTTTATTTTAGTCTAAGTGTTCTTAATTTCCGTATACTAGATTAGTAAGTAAGTCTACTTTAATTTGTCTTTCAAATTTTCTAACTTCCTTGTGGGATTGATATCTAGGACTCCATTAGAGCACTATATTACTTGATAATGATATGTATACTTGCGTAGTATCCATAATATAAATCATAAAATCCATAACAGAATTGTCAGTGTATATATATATATATATATATTCAGTGCAGGATCAAGTTTTTGGTGTCGTTGTTAATTTTCATATCAAAGTTGTAAGTATAAATATCAAAAAGTGGATCAAGTTTTTGGTGCCGTTACCGGGGAAGTAATGTAATTATAAAGGTAATTAATAGAATTATTAAAATAATTACTAGAGTAACGGACTATTTTAAATATTACTTAAAAATTGTATGCGTAAATTTGGAAACGAAAATTTAATACCTTACGATTCAGAATTAGAGCGCACAATTAAAAGAATTAGAAAGCAAAAGAGAGAAATTATAAATTTAACACAAATGGCAAATAATCCAGAAATTGAAAATATAAACCAACAAAGACCATTAAGAGATTATGCCAAACCCTACATTAGATGAAATTCACCTAACTATTCAAAACCCTGATGTAACTGCTAACTCATTCGAACTTAAACCTGCAATTATCCAAATGGTACATAATAATCAATTTAGTGGTTCACCTAATGAAGATCCTAATTTATATCTTGTGAGTTTTTTGGAACTATGTGCTACTTTTAATACGAAGGAGTATCTAATGATGCTATTAGACTTAGGCTTTTTCCTTTTTATTTAAGGGATAAGGCTAAGATGTGGTTAAATTCATTAGCACCTGGATCTATTAAAACTTGGGGAGAATTATCACAAAAATTGCTATCCAAATATTTTCCTCCTTCAAAAACTGCAAAACTTAGAAATGATATAACATCTTTTGGTCAGTTTGATGGAGAATCCATATATGAAGCTTGGGAGAGATTTAAAGAACTTCTTAGAAAATGCTCACATCATGCATTACCAGATTGGTTAATTATACAAACTTTTTACAATGGATTAGTAGGATCTCTTAGATCAATCATTGATGCTGCTGCTGGAGGTTCATTAATGTCAAAATCATTTGATGAAGCTTATGTGTTAAAAGAAGAAATGACTACTAATAATTTTCAATGGCCTGCTGAAAGAATAAATCCTAAAAAGATAGCTAGTGTTCATGAAAATGATGCAATATCTATGTTAGCTTCTCAAATTGCTGCTATATCGAAGAAATTAGATCATTTTGGAATGAATTACTCTCCTACTATATTAGAAGAAAACTCATCTGGACAAATTATAGATTCTCAATCTCCTTATGAAACTATAAATGCTATTAATAATAGACCCAATAATCCTTATGTGAGTTATTATAATACTGGTTGGAAGAATCATCCAAATTTTAATTGGAATAACAATACAGCTAATCAACAATGGATGAACAACTCTATAGGAAATCCACCTAATCAAGGTAATACAAATTATAAACCTTCTTATCCACCTGGATTTAATAATAATCAATTTAAAGATAAGAAGTTATCTATAGAAGAATTAATATTGAGTATGGGTCAGCACTTGCATAATCAAGGAAATCAATTACAAATTCAAGGAAATCAATTACAAAATCAAGGAACAGTAATTAAAAATATTGAAACTCAACTTGGACATATCGCTACCGCGCTTAACAAAAGAATTCCTGGAACTTTTGCTAGTAATGTGGAAATAAATCCTAAAGACCAAGGAAAAGAACAAATTAAAGCGATATAATTATGAAGTGGAAAATAGTTAGAAACTAAAATTCAAAAAGAAACAAAAAGTAAAAATGAGGAAGTGGAAATCGAAAAAGAAAAGGATCAGCAAGATCAAAACTTAGAATATCCATTGATCCCTATGAAAATATCTATAGAAAAACCACCACCACCATTTCCTCAACGACTAAAGCAACATAAAAAAGATAAGCAATTTGCTAAATTCCTTGAAATTTTTAAAAATTAACGGTAAATATTCCTTTTGTAGAAGCATTAGAACAAATGCCTAATTATTTAAAATTTATGAAAGATATTTTAAATAAAAAAAAGAAAATTTACAGATAATGAAACTGTTGCACTTAGTGAAGAATGTAGTGCAATTATTCAGAAAAAGCTTCCTAAAAAATTAAATGATCCTGGTAGATTCACTATACCTTGCGTTATTGGAGAAAAATTTTATGGAAAAGCTTTGTGTTACTTAGGAGCAAGCATCAATCTAATGCCTCTATCAATTTTTAAAAGATTAGAATTAGGAGAAATTTCACCTACTTCAGTAACTCTTCAGTTAGTTGATCGTTCTGTGACTTATCCTAAGGGAGTTATTGAAGATGTGTTAGTAAAAGTGGATAAATTTATCTTCCCGGTAGATTTTATTGTTCTAGATATGGAAGAAGATAAAGAAATTCCCATAATATTAGGAAGACCCTTTTTAGCCACTGGAAAAGCTATGATTGATGTTCAGAAAGGAGAATTGACTAGGAGAGTAAACGATCAAAAAGTAACTTTTAACATAGCAAAATCAATGAAATATCCTGTTTTAGAAAAAGAAGATGAATGTTTTCGAATGGAAATACTTGAACATTTGCAAAATGAACATTTTAAAAGATATTATGAAGAAAAGTTAGAAAAAGAAAATACTGAATTAATTGAAGAAGCGAGATAATGAAAAACTTGGATTATATACAGGAAAAATTTGAAATGTTGGATAATACTGAAAACGCTGAAAAGAATATAGTTTCGTCAATTATTAGACCTCCTGAACTCAAATTAAAAATTTTATCTAATCATTTAAAATATGCTTACTTAGGTAACCATTCAGCTCTACTAGTTATTATATCAGCTGAATTGAATGAATCGCAAGAACAAAAACTGTTAGACACATTAAAAAAATATAAGAAAACTTTTGGTTGGACATTAGCAGATATTAAAGGAATTAATCCTTCAATCTGTATGCACAGAATTATTTTAGATAATGAACATAAGCCAAGAGTAGATCCTCAAAGGAGATTAAACCCAATAATGAAAGAAGTAGTCAAGAAAGAAATATTAAAATGGTTAGATAATGATATTATATATCCTATTTCGGACAGTGCATGGGTAAGCCCAATTCACTGTGTTTCTGAGAAAGGAGGAGTGAACGTTAAAGCTAATGAAAATAATGATTTAATACCTATAAGACAAGTTACTGGATGGCGTATTTGTATTGACTATAAAAAGTTAAATGCAGCCACCAGGAAAGATCACTTCCCATTACCATTTCTAGACCAAATGTTAGATAGATTAGCCGGACACAAATATTTTAGTTTTTTAGATGGATATACCGGTTAGCATCAGATACATATTGCTACTGAGGATCAAGAGAAAACTACATTTACTAGCCCTTATGGAACATTTGCTTTTCGAAGAATGCCTTTTGGATTATGTAATGCACATGCAACATTCCAGAGATGTATGATGTCTATATTTAGTAAATTAATTGATGATGGAATAGAAGTATTTATGGATGATTTCACTGTATTTGGAACGTCATTTGACGCATGCTTAAATCATCTTGAAAAAGTATTAGAAGTATGCGAGAAAACTAACTTAATTCTAAATTGGGAGAAATGTCAATTTATGGCTGTAAGAGGAATTGCATTAGAGCATAAAATTTCAGAAAATGGCATGGAAGTAGACACTGCAAAAATTCAAGTTATAGCTAAATTACCACCTCCAACTACAGTAAAAGGGATAAGAAGTTTTCTTGGACATGCTGGATTCTACAGACGCTACATAAAAGATTTTTCAAAAAATACTAAATCTCTATGCCAACTTTTAGAAAAGGACAAGAAATTTGAATTCCCAACTGAATACCTAAATGCTTTTGAATTATTAAAAGATAAATTAATCACAACACCTATAATAGTTTCACCTGATTGGGAGAAACCATTTAAACTTATGTGTGATGCTAGTGATTATGCTATAGGAGCAGTACTTGGGCAAAGATATGATAAAATTTTCAAAGTTATATACTATGCTAGTAAAACTCTTAATAATGCTGAAATGAATTATACAGTTACTAAAAAAGAGCTATTAGCAATTATTTATGCTTTTGATAAATTTAGGCCTTATCTAATTAGAACTAAATGTATTGTGCATACTGATCACTCTGCTATTAAATATCTAATGCAAAAGAAAGATTCCAAACCAAGATTAATTAGATGGATATTACTAATGCAAGAATTTGATTTTGAAATCATTAACAAAAAAGGAACTGATAATCAAATTGCAGATCATTTATCAATGCTAGAATATAATGAATTATCTGACACTGATAATGAAATTACTGACAGTTTTCCTTACGAACAACTATATAATATAAATGAGTGGAAAATATCATGGTTGCTGACATAGTAAATTATATTGTAAGTGATATTTTACCACCTATGTTAACTTTGAAACAACAGAAAAAATTCATTCTTGATGCTAAAACATATTTTTGGGATGAACCATATTTATATAAGCAATGTAAGGATCTTATAATTAGAAGCGTGCCTTATGAAGAAACAGAACAAATCATTCAGAAATGTTATGATTCTGATTTTGCAGGACATTTTGGAACAGATAAAACTACTTATAAAATTTTACAATCTGTGTTTTATTGGTCTACTCTTTTTAGAGATGTTTATAGATATATCAGAACTTGTGACAAATGCCAACGAGTAGGTAATATATCTAGACGAAATGAAATGCCTCTAAATTTTATATTAGAAGTTGAGATTTTTTATGTTTGGGGATTAGATTTTATGTGACCATTTGTTCCTTCATTTGGAAACTCATATATATTAGTTGTTGTTGATTATGTTTCTAAATGGATTGAAGCACAAGCTTTACCTCGATGTGATGCTAAGAGTGTTTCAAAGTTTCTAATGAAAAATATTTTTACTAGATTTGGAATCCCGAGAGTGATTATCACTGACGGAGGTTCTCATTTTAGAAATAAATATATTCACAAACTAGTAGAAAAATTTAACATTATTCATTAAATATCAACTGCTTATCATCCACAAACCAGTGGATTAGCTGAAGTTTCTAATCGAGAAATTAAACGTATTTTAGAAAAGACTGTAAACCCTAATAGATTGAATTGGTCTATAAGACTAGACACTGCATTATGGGCATACAGTACTGCTTATAAAACTCCGATTGGAATAACTCCTTACAAGCTTATTTTTGGAAAGACTTGCCACTTACCAGGTTGAATTAGAACATAAAAGCTATTGGGCGATTAAAGAATTTAATTACAATCCGAAAAAAGTCTGGTGAGAAGAGATTATTGCAATTGAATGAATTAGATGAATTAAGAAATGAATCTTATCATAATGATAGAATTTATAAAGAAAAAATGAAATTATGGCATGATCGGAAGATTAACCTGAAGAATTTTGTGTCAGGACAAGAAGTTTTGCTTTATAATACAAGATTAAAATTATTTTCTGGGAAATTGAAATCTCGATGGTTAGGGCCTTTCACTATAGCTCAAATATTTTCATACGGAACTATAGAAATTGAAGATCCAAAAGCTGGGCATAGATTTAAAGTAAACGGACACAGATTAAAACCTTATTTTGAAGGGAGAAGACCAAATTTTAAAGAGGTTTTAATTCTCAGTCAACCTGATTACTAACTAAATTAGGACGGGCTGACGACGTTAAACCAAGCGCTTTATGGGAGGCAACTCATAGTAATTATTAATTATGATTTATTAATGTTATTTAAAATTAAAATATAGAATAAATTCTACTACTCATTTTACTTTTTAAAATCTTCTCAAATTTGAATCTATACGAAGAAATCAGAAAATATTCGGACCGGAGCGAAAATTGGGTAATTTACCTAATCTCGCCGACGGCGAGATCGATCCCGCCGACAGCGAGATCGGCACGCCCAAATTCAGTTTAAATATATTAACTATCCCGCCGACGGCGAGATCGTTACCGCCAACGGCGAGATCGTTACCGCCAACGGCGATATCGTTACCACCAACGGCGAGATAGTTAAAAAGTGGTTTTTGTGAGTTTTTTTGCGGTTTTGGATGGTTCTAAGGCCATTTCTCCATATAAAACGTTTAGAACTTCATATTTACACTATCTTCTTCCTTAGAAACGATTAGAGCCCCTCCAAAACAATCTATTATGGCCCCCAATCCACTAGAAACCACAAAATCCAGAGTTTTTAAACTACGAAAATTCGTCAGTTCTGAGGCTCAGCGACTATTCAACAAGGTTTTGATGAAGAAGCGACTGATTAAAGAAAGAGGATTCGTAAACAGAGGAGCGGAGAAAATGACAACAATTGAAGAAATGATTGTTCATCGACGTTGGGAGGTATTCTGCTATACAACATCTGCTGTAGTAATTCCAGTAGTCAAGGAATTCTACTCTAATCTGCATGTGATCCATAATGGAAGTGTTTACGTAAGAGGCAGATGGTAACCTTCACTCCTTCTCGAATAAATGAATTATACTCGATCGAAAATACCCCTGTTTTCCACTATTCAAATTTTGTTCCTATAAGATACAACATGAATGAGATCTACAGATATCTGACCAACGAACCTGACGATTGAGAATTACGAGAAGACGGGTATGTTAGTTTTTCTGCGTCACTTCTTAACCCCGTCTCAAAGCATTGACATTTCTTTATTTCATCAAAGTTATTACCCACTTTGAGGGTAAACAAAGTCTCAAAGGAATGCGCAATTTTAAATTACTGTATTCAATCTGGATTGCCTATTGATGTTGGGTCTATCATTGTCAAGTCTGCATTAGGATTAATTGTGCATGGGTCGATTCATGGACTTGGACACCCATCAACTATATTTGCTTTATGTAGTCAGTACCAAGTTTCCTACAAAGCCTGGGAAAAAGTGTTATTGCCTTGGAAACCACTAGATCCGACAGATATGTTTCCTACATTGGATAACAATGATGAAACAGTAATTATTTCTGATCAAGCATCTCAAAACAATCCTTTAATTAAGCCCCTGACTGATAGAACAAACCTCATTTTATGGAAACTTAAAGGATTGGAGAAGGAACTACAGAATGTGATGAATTCTATTGATAATATCTCTGATTTATTCGATCATATCGATTGGAGAATGAAGGAGCACTTTGACCATTCAGGACATCTGGAAGCAAGTTTTATACGACTATTGAGATAGAAAAGGTGGATTGAAGAAGATTCTACTGCATAATTCCCTTTCAGATCTTTCTATAATTTGTTTGTGCACATGCGTTCTATTGGAAACATCAGAGAAGAGATCAGTTCAGATTCCGATGAGCAGCAGAAATTTCTATTCATATTATATGTATGTGTGTTGATTTGAATTTAGTTTTTGATATAATTTGAACTTTACATAGCTAATCTCAGTTTAGATGAGATTGTTTGTTGTTTGTTTAGTCTCAGCATTTAGAGTATTGTGGTGTGGATTGCAATGCTGAGTTAGATGTGTTTTGGTTAATTTGATAAGTCAATTGTTAGTTTTGTGGTATTTGAAGTTTGTAAGTTCATGGATTTCATTTATAAAAGTTATACTGTTTGTGTTGTGTAAACCTTATATGAGTCAGTAGAGTATCTAATCTTAGAAAATATATCAAATTAAGTGATCGAAAATTAAAACAAGGCTTAATTAAATTGAACATAATTGAAAATATAAAAAATTTTAAAATTCGGAAATCCCGCCGATGACAAGATTTTCCCGAAACTTTGGCCTTGGTGAATTAATTAGCTCGCCGACGATGAGAAATTTCTCACCTACAGCGAGATCACGAAATGTACTATATTTTTGACCGGTCAACCGATACTATTCATCATCCCCTTCCTCAAAACTTCGAAAAACCGACCTAGGGCTTGATAGATCTAGAATTTAGAGCGATTTCAACACATTTTGATATCGGATTTCATCTTCCCTTGGTAAGAGCTTCACTCCTATGTAAATGTTTTTTATTTTCACCATGAATTTCTTCTACATTGAGGAATTTTGGAAAATTTTGAAATGAGAAGAAAAGACTTGGAAGAAATTCATGGAACTTGATTTAAAAGGAAGAAATTCATGGAACTTGATTTAAATTGATTTTAGTAACTATTGGAAGTCATCTTAGTAATATTTAGAAGTTTAGTTAAGATTTTTGTGAATTTCACAGATTGAAAAATGGCTCCACAACAAAAGAGAAGAATGGATTATGACGAAACTCATTTTGTGAATGTAAGGGCACAATAAAGATATTTTCACAATATTCAAGCCAGAAAATGCATTCAGGATCGAGTTTTCAAAAATCATAGAGGTGAAGTAGAGCGAATAATAAAAGAAAGAGGATGTGAAAACTTCTGTTATATAACCAACTGAGCCACTGTGGAAGTGGTAAAATAATTCTATGCCAACCTGATTGCGATCGAAGATGCACCAATCAAGGTGAGAGTATTTTTGGTAGATTTCAGTGCTGCAAGGATTAATTCATTTTAAGAAGTACGAGATTTATACACCAATGAGTACGATACCTTTGGAACTATGGAAGGACCACTGGAAGAAGTGATCAACTTTCTCACTGACGGGAAAGGAGTTTGGAAGCTTAAGCAGCGTGAAAGGGTAAACTTTCCTCTCTCAATGTTGAATGCATTATCTAAAGCCTGACACTATTTTATTTGTTCTACCTTGTTACCCACTTATCACCATAGTGAGGTAACAAGAGATAGAGCAGTTCTAAATTTCTGTATTCAGAACCAAAGAAGTATTAATGTGGGAAGTATAATTTATAAGAATATATTAGCCACTGCAAGAAGTGAAAGTGGAGGAGGACTAGGACACCCTGGTCTGATTTATGCACTCTGCCAATTATCTGGGGTAGAGGCAAAGGATGATGAGGAATGGGTGGAGCCTATGAAACCCATTACTACGGCTAATATTAAGAAATATGAATCCCACGAAGGATGGAGATCTGGGACTAGGAGCTATGTACCTTCTTCGAGTAGAGATATTCCCTCTACCAGTTATGACTCTCCTCCTTATAGTACTCCTACCCTTTAGGATTTGATGAATGAGATGACTCTACAGCGGAAAAGTTTTGAGAAAATAGAAGAAAAACTGGAGAATATTGATCAGGAATTGGAGGCTTAGAGAGAATACATGATTATGACATCGAGTATCTCCAAAGACATTCAGAGTATGAGAGAGCCTATTATGATGCTGAGAATCGTTATAGGAGAGGAGAGCTCGATGTTGTATTTCCTGAGTGCCCCCGATATACTCATTACCAGCCTAATCCACCCACTGATCAAGGAAACGACGATATAGTTTGGGACTTTGATGCGGAAGATTAGATTCTATGTTTATTTGTTTAATTATTTGACTTATAAACTCTGATGTTGTGATTGTTTGTTTGTTGTCTTAAATTTTAGTATTAATGTTTTAGTTTATGAACTTGATTATGATGTGGTGTAGATTTTTTTAAATATTGTTGTTAAAGTTATATAGTTTTTAAATTTTTAATGTTTTCAGTATCGCTTATTGTAACCTTGGATTGAATTAGTAAATGTATGTGGATGTAGTATAATATGTTAGTATAAAATGTGGTAGTATTGTGTTAAACTTCTTTACCCAACACTTTCTTTAATATTATGTGTGTAGAAAAATACTAACAGTACAGGTTAATTATGTAATGGAAAAGTCTGCATAACTTCAAAAAGAAGAAATACCTAAAGCTCGAAGGTATGATTTAAATATTACAGTTTATTTCCTTTTCACCCTATATAAATAGATAGAAAAATTTAAGTTTGAGGGAGGGAAAAAATACAAATTTAATTATTAAATTGTTCTCAATTTACATTTTCAAAATTATTATAAAAATGAATTTTTGTAGTAATTTTAATTCAGTAACTAGAATTAATTTATCTAATTATTATAAAAGTTGAATAAAATATTTCTAATAATTAAACTAATTTTATAAATTAAGAAATTTAGTTTAAAAGGATAAAATTATAGTTAACTATTTAAAGTAAGGAAAACTATATTTTAAAATATGAAATTCTTAAATATTTAATTGAGAAAGAAAAGATTGAAACTCAATGAAGTAAAAACTTTGAAATATATATAAGAGAAGTAAATGTTTCCAGTTTCAAATTTAGGAAGAGGAAAATGAAGTTCAAAATTATTAATAGGCTAACCAAAAATAGTGATCCTCAATTAAAAAAGTAAAGGAAAAAAGGATTGAAAATCAATCCAGAAAGAAAAGAAAAAGAAAATATATATATATAAAGTGAGGAGAAGCTTAAGAAAATGCCTTATCAGAAATTGGCTTCATTTGAATCAACCTAAAGGGTAAACTTCAATTCTATTTCTGAACTTATATATATGGATTAATATTTTACTGAGTAGTGTTTTCATGAACTTCTTATCATCTGAATATTTTAGGTAATATAATATTTCAAATATAGTCATTCTTGAAATAAATAGAAGACTAAAAATCTTAAACTTGATGACTAAATAGCCTTATATCTATAAAATTAATTTAAATATCTAAAAATATTTCTATTAAACTTTACTATAATACTTATTTAAATCAAATTCATAGTATTTCTGAATTAAAACTTTACTACAAATAATCATTACTATTATGTAGTATTAAAATTACTTGAGGATAAGTAATAGTTAAGTTTGGGGGATTTTGACCACAGAAAAATGTATTGAGAAATTTATACCAATTTTATATGAAATTGCACTTTAAAGAAATGTATTTTCTTTATTTTATTGCAGGAATGAAGATTTATAAGTACTTAAAGCAAAAAGCACAAAAGAAGCGGATTTGGAGCAAAAAGGACTCAATGTGATGAAATATGAACTGTCCCGCCGACGACGAGATTTAAGCCGCCGACGGTGAGATTTTCCCGATTGATTTTGAATATTTTATAAAGATCTCGCTGACGGCGAGATCAGCGCGGTTAGCCCATCTTTTAGAAGCCTGCCGACGGCGAGACAGTTGAAAAGTGCCAAAATACATTGAACCTGGAGGCTTTTTGAAGAGGTGCTTAAGCAACCTTTGGAGATTTGACTCCTATAAATAAAGATGAATTTTAGTCAGTTGTGTGTCATTCTAGAGTATTTTAGTTTCTATATAGAGTGTTTAAGTGTGTTTAGCGTCTTAGTGAGTTTAATTAAGTGTGTTGTACTAGAAGGAAGAGTCAAAGGAACTTCAAGGAGTCTGCTTTTGGAGATGAATTGAGATAAGTATATTTGTTTATTGTTTGTTAACTTTAATGAACACCATGATTTGTGTTATTTTTCCCATGCATTCTGAGTAGTTAACATAGTCTTTCTCCTTGTTATTGAGATTTCGTGAAATGATGAATTAAATTAGTTGTGCCTAAAAATATGAAAATAGAATTTGTGCTAATCTTTTACTTAAATATTAATTTACTTTCAATATGGCCAATTGATTTGTTAACATATGTTGAATTATCAACTATAGTAAAGATTACATCCAAGAGTCAGGGAAGTCAAAAGCCTTGGAAGGAGGGTGCAAATAAATAGGGAAATATTAACTATCGGGCGTAGAATTAGACATTTTAGTGTGACAGACTAAAATATTCAATTCGGTCTTATTGTTTGGGAGCTGAAGTGTAGATGTTAGCCCTCAGGAGAGGGGAACGTGGGAGCTCTGAAGTGGTAGTCGGCATCCTCCCAGCCTAGCCACAGATTCAGTAATCAAACATAAGACTAGTCAATGTTCTTTGCACCTGGACCAAAGGGTAAAGAATATGAATGCTCATATTTGGCACAATACAATTAAAAACTCATTTAATTCTTCATTCTCTTATTTCTCTCAAACAAGGAGAAAGATACTTTTCTGAAATCTTATTTTCAACATTTAAGCATTAGTTTATTTTAGTCTAAGTGTTCTTAATTTCCGTATACTAGATTAGTATTTGTCTTTGAAATTCTCTAACTTCCTTGTGGGATCGATATCTAGAACTCCATTAGAGCCCTATATTACTTGATAACGATACATATACTTGCGTAGTATCCACAATATAAATCATAAAATCCATAACGTAATGATCGGTATATATATATATATTCGATATGGATCAAGTTTTTAGTGTCATTGTTAATTTTCATATCATAGTTGTAAGTATAAATATTGAAAAGTGGAACAGTTCATTAAAGACTCACTTGAAAGCATTTAAGTTAAGGTTTCACCAAACTCACTTGTCCCATTTTAAAGGTACTTACCCAGGTAAAAAACTATTTTTTTGCCCAATTAAAGCAATGATGTCATAAAAAAGT